>OY856410.1:1263957303-1263959803 GCA_963693085.1 Alisma plantago-aquatica | reverse complement strand
AAGTGGGGGTGTGTCGTGAGAGACAAAAAGAGGGAAATATTGGTCTAGGACTGAGGAGGGGAAGCGGCGGGAGGGGGGGTTGAGGAGGTATTTATAACAAGAAGACAATAATAGTAAGAGGCAGATAGATGAAGGATATCAAGCAAGACGAAACCAGGTAGATAGAGACTGACCACTCAGCCAGCTATCTACACGAGCTGATGAGCCGATTTGTGGCAACCATGGTGGTATAAACGGACGAAGATAGTTGCTTTTCTATGTGTTATGTTGTTACTTTAGTGTCATATAATTACTTTTTGTGTCGGATAGTTACTTTTCTTATCATAAAATTACTTTTTAACAATGCAAGTGCATTTAGAAGTCAGAGCAAACACACAGACAAAGACATATACATTTATTACTTTTGATGACTCAACGTTACTTTTTGTGTCACATAGTTACTTTTTTATGCTATCTAGTTACTATGTGATTCACATACACTGATTTCATCTATTTGACTTACCTTCCTCCACAAGAGTTACTTTACAAAGTATAACAGTTACTTTTTGAATGCACATATATAGTTACTTTTATATTGTCACAGTTACTCGTAGTGCTCTTAAATTTACTCTAGGTGTTCTTATAATTACTTTATCGATGACGAGTTCATCTCTTTTATTTGTTAGTGAGTTCTGATATAGATACTTTTTTTTGGAATAGAACACTTGCTTTCGTGTTCGTACAATTACTTACAAGATGTCCCTTTTACTATGTGTTCCATACATATTGTTTTTGTGATACATGTTTTACCTTCCTATGTTAGAGTTAATTTTACAAAGTATAAGAGTTACTTTTTTGAATCACAGGGTTACTTTTCTCTGCTGTCATAGTTACTCTAAGTGTTCTTACAATTACTCTTAGTGTACTTACAATTACTCTTAGTGTTCTTACAGTTACCCTTAGTGTTCTTATTGGCATGAAGAGTAGCTACAACCCACTGATGGGTCTCAACAAGCACACACGATGCTCATCCTCAGACGACCCATCATTCGATAGGTACTCCATGAACATGGACATCTGAGGCACCCCACAAATTAGAGGCAGATATGGCACATGGGGCCATAAATCGATGAGCAATTTAGTGGAATTACGGAGCTATAGTGCGACATTGGTTTAATTTAGGTGACTAAATCTTTCTCCATTGAAGGAAAGGAAGAGAGACTATATTGTAAGTGGAAGCACAGTGGAGGAAAACAAATCAACTAATTGAATGATGAACGAACACTAATTAGGAGGCGTTTCGAGTTGTTACCATTGCAAGACCATGGAATAAACAATTTTCATCCTTCTAACTCTAAACCTGAAACAATTTAGCATCCAACACATTGCAACTATAAATTCATACTGAATGGTTCTACAGACACACTAGACTGGCTGTAGATAATTGAAATTGTCTACCTATTTCTTGAGATTGTTCACATAAGGATTGAACACAAACCACCTTTGAGGGATATAGTTGACAACTTTTCCCCCACTGGAAATACATTTTGGGACTTCGGTTTCTTCATGCCAATAAGGTCAAGAATCTAGGACTGTTCCTGCTCCTGCAAGTTAGTTTGTTAAATTCGATTCAGTTAATTAAACAATAACTTACTATTCCTTAATTAAATAACCGTCAGACTTAATGAAAGTCAGCTATTTTATAATCATGTATTTGCTTTTCTGGATTTTGGTCAAGCACCTGCTCAGCTACGACCCGACCCTGTTCAGCACCTTTCTACTCATCGCGCTGACGTCTGCCACATCCGTTGCAGCCATCGCAGCCACCGTCACCACAGCCACAGGCTCCATCACCCCATGGATGGGCCACCTCTACTCCCTCCTGAACCCAACCAACGTGAAGTAGTACTCGCCCATCATCACATCAGTGCTCGAACATGAGCCAACAATGTGGTCAGCTTTCCTTTATGACTTCCACGCCCTGCTCCTCTTCCTCTTCCCCGCAGACCTCTACTTTTGTGTGGTCAAGCGCAATACATCCGAGGCAGCAGTATTCCTGGCACTATACGGTGCCACCAGCATGTACTTTAGAGACATCATGATCAGACTCCTTCTCGTCGCCGCGCCTACGGTGTGCCTCCTGGGTGCGGTGTCCGCGTCAGTCATGATGAGGAACCTAGCCAAAGTTACTCGACAGGACGAAGAGAAGATCAGTAGCGGCATTACAAACGACCACTGCACCCCGAAGAAGAGATTATCCAAGAAGCAGCAGGCGTCAATAGATGCCCGTGCTCCGCTCCTGCACCAAGGGATAGCCTCCGCCGTGCTTTTAGTCGGCATGATACAATATGTATAAGTAAGGTGTCATTCGTTTGTCTATTAAGAAAGAGAAGGGAGAAGCGGCCATCGTCATGTATTCTTCTCATAGCGACACATTGTGGTGACTAATTGAGCGCTGCTGCAAGCCGACGGGATCAATTACGGCCGTGAACATCCTGGCTGACTACGGAGTTGACAAAGT